>JAJJWW010001185.1:0-42307 GCA_023531295.1 Papaver armeniacum | reverse complement strand
CGATTTTGGACCGAACTCGAGGAAGGGGGAGATGTGCCCGGTCCAAAACTAGGAACCGGGCTAGCGAGTACAAGTACACAGTCTGCCCTAGTCCCGTGCCTTCCTGACCGAAAGTGCGAATAATTCTAACCATAGGATTTAGGGGTAGTAGATTATTGATAGCCGTTAGATCTAGGGCTGGTATATATATATCAGTTTGGCTAGGGTTTCTCATTTGGTCGTTTTTTTTTCCGTCTTCTCTCTGAGAAAGAAAAGAATAACAGGAACTCCATTAGTTTTACCCAAATTTTACGGGAAGATTTCTTCTCTTCTCCATACTTCAACCTCCACGAACTCCATATTTCACTCTCGATCCAGAAGAAGAAGAAGAAAAAATCAGTGATTAAATCGTTTCCCTCGTAAGTTTTTTTCTTCTTCAATTTTAATCAAGTTGTATTCATTATTGTGTTTAAATCGTTTGATTTGGACTACTGGGTTACTTGATTTTTGTTAGATTGAGCTTTCTTTTGATTTTTGAAGGGAAAAGATTGAAGGAACAATCAATCCAACTCAGAAATTGTTAACCAAGGGTAAGTAAGTTCATCAAAATCTTTGCTTTTAATGAAATTTGGGATTGGATTAATTGGGATTTGGGATTGTTATGAATTCTTATGGGGTTTACTTATTTTGAGTTAAATCCTTCCGGAGTAATGGGGTTCTGTCAATTTGTTGAATTGTGCTGAAATTTTAGTAGACTATTAGTGACTGAATCATGTATAATTGTAGTGTTCTTTCGATTTTTCCGTATTAGGGGCATCTAATTGTGCTGAAGGTTACTAGTATATGTGATTGAATCATGTAGAATTGCATAGTGTTCTTCAATTTAGTCTTACCGATATCCCCTCATATGTTAATACCTGACAAGTTGACACTTCTTTTAGTTTACGCAAGTGCTTCGCTTGATTATAAACGTCCATGAGTTATTAATTAACAGGATGTATGTACATAAGTTGTAATTTGGGGATACCTTTGTGCAGTAAAAAAGTAATTTTGTTTTCAATTTAGGAATGAATCATCGTGTTCCGTTTTTCTTGAAATTTTTGCTTACGTTTCTCGAGACTCGAGGTGTTAACTTTGATGATGTTTCTTTTCTTTAACCATTGATGACAGATTGCTCACAGAATTGTTCAGAAAAGAGTCTAGTAGTTGACAGTGTACAGAATGCATCAATCATTCAGAAAGAAATGCTCGTCAACAGCCTCTTTGCAAGTAATGCATTTTCTGCGGTTTCTCCTTCATTCTGTGGTGTTCTTTCAGGCGCACTATGTAGATTTGTGAAGGATGTATTTCCTTATTTCTTCGAGTTGTACTATAAAGAAATGTTTTGATAAATTTTTTTTGTCTGGAACCGAGTATAGTCTAGGAACCGTGCACGAGTGCCGTCTTGGTCCCGAACAAAGATCGAACCAGGCAAGTGCTGTGCAGTGCGGTCCAAAATTTTGGAACCGAGTCTAGGGAGGTACAGGTACTCGGTCTTGGCAAGAACCGAGGGAACCGTACCTTGTGCACCCTTATCTCTTGCTGCCCAAACTTCAGCCACAATATTGCTCCCATTCTGATAGATGTACTTAGCAAAGCCTGCCACAAAAAAACCAGCATCATCTCTAACCAACCCTCTTATTCATGTAAAAAGAGAGTTAGAAGAAGCATCATCGGTGTTTAACTTATAATAACCATACATAGGGAAATTCCATTTAACTGAGATTTCACGCATACAAGTAGAACTTTCCTCTTTATGTATGACAATAAAATGATATTCTATTGCTCTTCTAATGGCAAAAGAAAAAAAAAGAAAAAAAAAAGTTTTTAGAAGAACAAACCTCTCATTTTCATGTATTAACCTGTTTCTACTATTCCTCCACAACACATGAGGGACAATGTAACACCAACTAATACCACCAACAAAAACATTCAAATATAAAAGTTGTTTTAAGTATGTAGGTGACATCATATCCAACTCAATCCTCAAACATCATGTCATGTAACTTATTTCAAAATAGATGAAACTGAAGAACAATTGGAAATAAAAAAATGATAAACAGTTCCAAAATCACAGTGATAAAAAGAACAACAGGGGGTTGAAGTAATACCTCTTCTGAAAAGAGATTCATTAAGATTAAGTTTGTTTTGGCATAATTTCCATAAAAAGAATTTGATTTTCTATAGGAAATCAATACCCCAAAGAACTTCCAGTCGATATTGGTATTATCCGTACTAACTTTCCTGAAAGTAAGAAATTTATAAGCCTCTTTAACATTCACCCTATAATTTTTCCCGTGAGTTCACACTCTATTATTTGTCCTACCATCATTGGAAGGGATCGATATAGAGTATATATTTCTCTTTTACCTCTTTAGAGACATTTATGTCAGCAGCAGACAGATCCCATTATCTCATGCTTGGATCAATGACATCCTTAACACTAAGATGGGAAAGTTAACACATCCATGTTAGTAATAGCTGTAAAGACCCGTAAGCTCGTCAACACTATTTGACCGATCAAGAGACGATTTAGCAGTTAATGACTTAATTAACTAAATACAAACATAAACTAATAGAAAGATAATTTGAGGATGAAACTAGTACCATTGGATAGATCTTGAAAATTTATGTGAAATGGACTACTTGAACGTGTTATCCAGTTACCAGATGAATAAGGAATCATCTAAATTGGTATGAGGAGTAAAATAGTCATTTTACATATATATGTTATTAATGAAATTGGGTATTCATTTTGGGAACCCCTGTTACAAACCATGAATCAATTACTCTTGGCCGCCCATATCCCACACGATGAGTGTTGTTGTAAATTTGGTTTAGCATATCAAAACCAAACTCGGGGAGAAAACTCAGTTTCTCTTTTGTGCTTCTCCTCCTTCTTAATTTCTCTTTTGTTCTTATTTTTCTTCTCCTCTATCGATATCAACTCTAAGGAATTGAGCATAGTTTTTATAAGTGACTCATTGTAAGTGTAATGGTTTGATGAATGAAGGTAGGAGATGTTGGTGCTAAAGATGATTGAATTGGGGGAGAAGAAGAAAGTGACGTTGCTGTAGATCAACGTTAGGGTTTTGTTTATGAGATAAAGGAATGAAGAGAAATTGATGAATCTGTTGAGAAGTCCGGTGATTTATGGTGGTGGTGTTGATTCGGGTAATGATTCAACTCATAAGAATTGGTAAGTCAAATTTATGGTATCGTAATTTAATATTTGGGAAGAGATGGTTGTGAAAGGTTCAATTTTGAGTTTACATGGAATTAGGATTATATTTTTATTTTAAATAGGAATTAGGATTCTTAATTTTACTTGAAGCTTCTGTAGAAATTGGAAAAGGGGTTTGAAGGAGAAAATGATTAAGTTAATTTGAAGACTTCAATTCTAAAAATAAGTAGAGGAATTGAAAGTTAGGGTTCTATGTCCTTTTACAAATTAGGAAATTAGGGTTTTGATTATAGTTGAAGAATTCACAAAAATTAGAATGGATGGGTATGGTAGCAAATGAATTTGGAATATGTAATCAGTATTTTATGATTGGTTGATGTAATTGGGATTCTTTATTGATTAAGTGACAAGAAGAAAAGTGCATCCGTATGGATGTGAAGTGGATGTTGTCTGAAGCTGGGATTGTGGATTGTGGTAACTGTAGAAGTATGAGATTGTTGGAGAGGGTGATAGAACTGAATTTGAATCAGATTGTGTGGGATGTTCAATTGATTTTTTCTCAATTGACGTTGGCGGTGCTAATGCAATAGTTGCGATGCCGCTTGTTTGTTAGTATTGCATTGAGTTGCAGTTGTAGTTAATGGTGCTGGTAGAGAAGATTTCAGTTATGGTAGAGTTGGAGTGAATGGAAACAGTTCATGGACCAATTGCAGTTGCCGAACTATGAAGCTGCAGATGTCAATCAAATGGAGAACTGAAATGAAAGAAAGGAGTGGTATTACTTTTGAAATCACAGGTAGATGTAGTATTATGTCAAGGGAAAGTTGTAGTTAATGGAGTTGTGCTTATAATTAGAAACATGGTAAGGGTGGGTACAACTTAGGATATTGATGATGGTAGTTTTAGGGTTGTTGATGGTGGTCTCAATAGAGGCATGGAACAACTGATTTAAAGATGGTAATTACACATTCAAGATGATGAACGATATTATAGACTTGTAGATGAGAATTCTTGAATTCATAGAGATTTTCCATCAAAGTAGGTGGGAACTTTTGTATCTTTCTTGTAATCATTAAGTTTTTTTAATTTGTGAGCATGATGTGTTTTATTTATATGTGAGCATGTTTTGTGTGTATTAATTGGGTATGCTGCTTATATGCATTGTCTTGTCTCCCAGCGAGGAGTGCATGTGTTCTCAACAAATCCTTTCTAAGCTTTTATAGGTGCAGAAGGGCACACAATAGTATATATGTGCAGAAGGGCACGCAATAGTAACCCAATTACTCAATTAGTCACCGGACAATATCCACAATATTTTGGGGTATCTGCGGGACACATCAGGGTATCACAGGGTATCTGGGGGCTGAGGATCGTAATATTATTTATTCATATTTTATCTGGGGAGATCGGTCGTTTGCATATTATGCTTGATTGGTCACTCTTAGTAGTATGACTGGGTTACTATGAACTTACTTTTGGAAGAAATTCTAGGTTCTTGGTTGGATGGGACCCATTGGGAACCTGCTATGCGGAGTTGGGTCATAGTAATCAAATCTTCTTATACATTCTAGACTTTGATGGTGGCACCCGAATTCTTGAGGAGTCACATTTCATGAAGGGTTTATTTTTGGGTCATAGTAATCAAACTATTGAGAACCTTCTTATACTATCAAATAGGGTTTATTTTTGGGTTAAGCTTTGTATCAAATCTTTAACTTGATGTTTAGATAAATGATTTAGATCCTTAATGCCTTATTATGGTATTTGATCTCTTAGATTATTAAGTAGCTGAATTTCGAGGCGTCACAATAGGAGATAACGGATGCTCATTGATCCAAGAATCATTCCAGAAATCTATATGACTCACATCACCAACACACCATCTAAGACTTCCTTTGATAAGTTCTTCCCGTTGCACTAAACTTCTCTAACTAGTGGAGTACTCACTTATAGTCCTACAAGACCAGAAATCACCATCTCCGAAGTAATTATCCTTTAAAAGACTAGACACATCATAATTATGATCTTCAGTAATCCTCTGAGCAAAATGGTCCATATATCTTAACCCTAATCCACCATGACAACATGACTCCGCATAGTGAGCCAATTAATAACGTGAAAATGGTGGTCATCAGGGGCGTAGCCAGGATTTTAAGAAAGGGGGTGCAAAAAAAAAAATACACAACAAGAAAAAAGGCTATAGAAAAAAAAGATTGCACATTAAAGATTGTGTACCTTTTAAGTATGTTATTGATGATCATCGTCTCCAGCGTCGTAGTATATTAGTAACCTCCATCAAATCAACCCGTTAGTCACAGAAACATACATTTTCGACAATACAATATGATCTAACTTTATATATATATATATAAAGTTTAAATTATAAGAGAATATAGAATCTATAAGTGTTGTGTCATAATCAAATTCACCAACAACTACTTGAAGCAACAAAAAGATTGAACAAAAAGATCTAACAAAAATATTTTTCATTATCATAACGCCCTAGTGTTCAGTAACAACAAAATATACACCACAAGATGCACGTTAGATAGTTAATTCTAAAATTTATGATCATTTCCTCTAAATTTATGTCTTTTATGCATCATGTAGAAGTGCTTTAAATATCCACAAAAGTTCCAAAAAAACTACCTTATATGCAGCATTGTTACCCAAATATATCTTGAAATCGTTTTCTAATCTTGTCGTTGCTGATACTGCGAAAAATTTCTCCTTCAATATATGTGAGTAAACAATTATTCATATACTCATCACCAATACGACTTCGCAAACGATTCTTCACTATCTTCATAGCGGAAAATACTACCGGCAATATCAAAGACTATGTAATCAACAAGTAAACAAGAAGATATACTATATCTCTTTTCGTCTCAACCATTTTCTTGGCAAGCCCACTGATTCCAACCAACTCAAAAAAATCGTTACTAGAAATGAAAAAGCGGGGGTACAACAACCACACCCAAAATTTCGCTTAGCAATATGTATTGACAAACTCCAATATACTTTCTATAGAGAATCAACTAGACAGTCAGACTCAATCTAGAAAAAAAGTATATGATAGACACATTTTTGTGTCTAATTTGATCTCAATAGTATATATTGTTGGCACTCGATTTTGTACTAATTTTGGTGTTTTGTGTTTTTGTAGGTATTTTTGAGAAACAAACATTTTTGGAAAAATCGGCTCGAAAAACTACTTGGAGAACCCCAGGAGGACATTTGATATTCGGACTCCCACTTTGGATAAGGGGCAACCTAATTGCTAAGGGGCAACCCAATGCTATTTGCACCCCAGTTCGGATAAGGGGACTCCCTCTTTCTTCTTCGTTTAAACAAGTATTGGCGGGAAAAAAATAAACTTCACCTGCGTTGATTTCTGATAGATATTTTGAGAGATTTCAGCGGAATTTTGGTCGGGACTGAATTGGGAACTGCTGAGTGAGGTAAAACAGGGCTGGTTACGTGTTTAATCTCGAAGAAAAGGGAAGATTACGTGCAAACAAGAAAACTGGGAAACACGGTTTCAAGGGAGGAAAACTCGGATTTCCTGTGGTTATTCATCGAAGCTGTGTGTATAAATCTTCCTGGCACGAGTTGTACTCAATCAATTACGAGAAATCTGCAGGATAGACTTTGTGAACGCTGGACAGCCGCGTGAAAGAGTTATTGAAGGAAATAATCCCGAAGAAGAATAATGAATTAATTACGAGTTATCTTGGAGATTTCCTGGCGACTGAGACTATATAAAGGGATTTATAGAAGCCAAGCGGGGTTATGGAGAGTGTGGGGCTAGAACAGAGACGAGAGAATCAAGAAAATCAAGTTGCAGAGAAAACAGTTCTGCTGCTGAAAAACACCAAGAACACGAAGAACAGACGGCCAAAGACCGTCGTTCTTCAACAGTGCTGACGACTCGCAACCATGGGTCGTATATTGGAGGCAGACTTAAAGAAATAGTAACATCGATAGTTAATATTTAACGATCTCTCATAATGAGTGGTTTGTAACACTTTTCATGCGTTGCAAATTCTGGTTTATTTGATATCTCTCCTTTTCATCATTTGTAAGCGCCTTTGAGCAATAAAATCATATTTTGAGCGTGTTTCCAATATGATGAGCTAAACCCCATTCTTTGGGGACGACGGAGGAAGAAGGCAATTTCATACATAGGTAAAATTATTTAATTCTTTTTTAGACTTTTGCATTAATTTTAATTGAAAAATGATTTGAATTAATTGGTTGTCATTTAATTTGATGATGTATGCTTAGCTTAATTGTTTTGATACATCATGTATATCAAAGAGTTTATATCTCAATCTCTCGATTTGATATATACTCAAGCAAATAGAAATCTGCGAGTCTTTATCAAATACTTGAGAGATAACTTGGATGGTACCAAAGACCAATATCCAAGTCTCAATCAATTTAAATCAACAACCAAAAGGTCGGATATTCTAATTGATTGAACAACGCACAACATGTGATATTTCAATTATATAAACAAATATAATGCGGAAATAGAAATAACACAGACACCAGAATTTTGTTAACGAGGAAACCGCAAATGCAGAAAAACCCCGGGACCTAGTCCAAATTGAACACACACTATATTAAGCCGCTACAGACACTAGCCTACTCCAAATTAACTTCGATCTGGACTGTAGTTAAACCCCAACCAATCTCACACTGATCCAAGGTACAATTATGCTCCTACGTCTCTGATCCCAGCAGGATGCTACGTACTTGATTCCCTTAGCTGATCTCACCCACAACTAAGAGTTGCTATGACCCAAAGTCGAAGACTTTAATAAACAAATATGTATCACACAGAAAAGTCTACGGTAATAGATAAATCCGTCTCCCACGAATATACCTACGAGTTTTGTTCCATCATTTGATAAATCAAGGCGAACATGAACCAACTTATAACCCGGACTTATATTCCCGAAGAACAACCTAGTATTATCGATCACCTCACAATAATCTTAATCGACGCAACGAAAAAGGTATTGCGGAATCACAAACGATGAAACTAAGATGTTTGTGACTTCTTTTTATCTTGCCTATCGGAGATAGAAATCTCAAGCCAATTATTACAATTGTACTCGTACGATAGAAACAACAAGATCAGATAACACAACTACGAGAAAGGAGTATCGGTCTGGCTTCACAATCCCAATGAAGTATTTAAGTCGTTAACCTGGTTTAGAAAAGAAAACCCAAGGTTAAAGGAGAATCGACTCTAGCTTATACAACTAGTATCACACGTAAGGTGTGGGGATTAGGTTTCCAAGTTGCTAGAGTTCTCCCTTATATAGTCTTTCAAATCAGGGTTTGCAATCAATGTTAGCTTGGTAACAAAGCATTCAATATTCACCGTTAGATGAAAACTGATTAGATTCAAGCTAATATTTCTCAACCGTTAGATCGAAAACTTAGCTTGTTATACACACATGAAATGCACGTTTCTAGGCTTGTGTAATCATACCCAAACATGTACATTTGTTGGTTCAACAATAGTTAACCAAAAGGTTAGCCATATGAGCAATTTCATATCAACCATATTGTTCTTCACCATAACTAGTCCAAATGACTCAAATGAACTAGTTAGAGAGTTGTTCAATTGCTTAGATCTTTATGTAACTACACAAGACACAATCTAAGCAAAAACGATTTGATTCACTCGAATCGGTTCATGAACTTTATAGCCACGGTTTGCAAAAGCATTCCTTAGTTTATTTAAACATGAGTTCAAGAACAATCGTTTTTAGATATAACCAACTCAAGTTCGTGGACTGGGTTCGCGGACTTAAGTTCACGGAAGGAGTTCACAAACTCCAGCAGAAATTCTCGGGTCGAGAACTTCCGCCAGTTCGCAGACTTGGCTCACGCCACCATTCCGATTCTCTTGATCAACAAAGTTCGCAAACTTTGGTTCAAGGAATAAGGACTTATACATATATGTGTTTCCACAACAATGCTTATATCCTACCATGGTTATGTAATCTAAACTCTCATTTCAATCATTGAAACATTCTCAAAGGATGTTATATAGTTGTTATTCACATACCATTTTTCGTCAGAGCAATTTTCAAAGTGATTGAAACATAACATGACTTTCGTCACTAGGTAAAGATGAATTCGGCTAAAGCAAAAGCTTACCAACACATATTTCGAGAAATAGATAGGCGAGATAAACTCGGCTCGAAATACCAAATGTGTATAATCTTAGTCTATATAGGAAAACGACTTTGTCTCAAGATAGGATATAAATAGACTTTTGAGTGATAGATAAGTTCAAGTCTCCACATACCTTTTAGTCGATGAAGTTCCACCGGTTCCTTGAGTAGTCCTTCGTCTTGTATGATGATTGCCATGGAGTTCTTGAGCTCAACTACACTTTCTATCCTAGTCCGAGACCTTAGGTATAGTAGACTAGAAATCAAGACTTATAGTTTTGATCACTAACATTGACAAACATGCTTGAGATAGCAACGCATGCGAGTTCGACCGAGCAATGCTCTAACAATCTCCCCCTTTGTCAATTTTAGTGACAAAACTATCAATACATATGGAATACAAAAAATAAATAAATTAACTTTTGTAGCTCCTATTCCACATGTCTAATCTTCAACATTACTTGAAATCTTCGTCACTTCCAAGTACTCCAATGATTCCAAAGGTTGTAAGTTTAGCATCATCGTTGTTGAAAATCCGTAGCTATAACAACAAGAAAACAAGAGTTCTCAATCATTGTTATACAGTGTCATAGTATCATTACACAACGTCAAAGTTCAATTGTATCACAACTTCAACAACAATACTATGGTGATATGTATCACTCCCCCTTAGTCAATACTCCATATCACATGGAAACCACTCCCCCTTACATAATGATCCGAAAACCATATGTATTTTTAGTGTGAACTACATATTAATTCTCCCCCTTTTTGTCAATAAAATTGGCAAAGGCAAAAGAACGGGATCCTAATGAAATTTCCGAAAGAGACTTTCATGACCAAAAGAAAGAAAACAAATATCATCTTATTTAGATGCAATCATAAAGCCGAAGATAAATGCATTCATCAAGGAGTTTAAAGATACAAGATAACCCCTCAAATACTCCACGGACGCACTCCCCACAAAGATTTGGCAATTAAGCACAAGTTCAATTAAGAACTCTCCCCCATAATATGTCATTCCCGAAAGAACAACAAGAGCGACCTTATTTCAAGAGAAAAGAAGGATTTCTTTGGACAAATCACATACAAGTATGAATTTGAATCCAAAATACTCAATTAAATTAACCACAAGAGAACCCATGATTAATTTAATCGGATATGCTCAACATAAGTGAACTTATGGAGACTCAAAAATACTCAATTAGATTAATCACAAGAGAACCCATAATTAATCTAATCGAAATACACAACCAAACTAATCACAAAAGTAATCAATTTAATTGGCCATACTCGACATAAGAGAATCTATGGAGCAATGACTAAGTTAATCATAAGAAAACAATCAACCCAGTCAAAAGTGCTCAAACATAAGAAAACTTACGGAGCCATAACTAAATAACCAAACAAGATGATTAATTTAGTTGATTATGCTCGACATAAAGTATCTTACGGAACAACAACAAAGCTAATCATAAACTAATCAACTTGGTCTTTTAGTACTCAACATAAGACACATTACGGAGCCTCACAATAATACATAAAATATGGATCAAGGAGGATCAATTACTGCGGAATACACAAGGATTCATTCTATTTTCCATCACTATTTGCATAACGACATTCAATAGACATAATCCTTGTAAACAAAAGATTTTAACCTATCTTCCATCAAAAATTGACAATATAGGCTTAACTTTTGTATTTGTCAAAAGTCTATTCATTCTTTTATCAATACATGCATATCGACATACGAAAGACTTTACTTTTGACAAGGTATGGGATAATAACATTTCACGGACGCATACACACATAATACTGCAAAAATCATCTTCCAAACAGTTTTAGAAATTTAAACAAATAAACCTAAAAACATGAAGATGAAATGTTGGACATAGCTATGTGTAATCAAAATAATGGCTATTCCAAACTCTAGTAATCCTTCTCAAAAACAAGAATAAATTCTCATAACAAGTTTCCTAGGTATCAAGACAAACTCGTAATGCACATATAAGATGATTTGTCCTTAGAGGGTAGAATCAATCGCCCGTATTTACACCAAGAATAGCTACCAAAGGCGTATAAAAATATTTTCTTAACAAAGAATAACATACAAAGTCACTAATAACCATGCACCATAGTTCACATAAGATGATTGTGAACATTCAAGAATCCCATAGTAATGCATACTAATGCTCATTCTTGAATCTTCCTTCTTTGTGATTCACCAACAACATTCTTGTAAAAGCTACAAATTAGCTTAGAAGAGTAGTACTCCAAGAATCCAAGTGCCCAAGTTCAAGAGAAGTGGAACAAGTGCGACGAAACGGAGCAAAACACTCAAAAACAAGAGACAGGACAAATACAAATCTTAACTCATCCAAATTCAAGGTTTCTCATCTGCATTTTGAAGAGAATTCAAATAGGAAGAGAACGAAAAAAGAATGAGGTCAATCCGAGTTCGGAAGAAGAAGATACGGCTAAAACAAGTTTACCGAATATCGACGTCTACAGGCAAGTATGCATACGGGATTGCAAACGAATTTTCATGACCTGGAGCAGTATGCAAACGGGTATACGTACTTAAACCCCTGAATTTTGATTTTAAATGATGTTATGCATACGTGGTAGGTGTACCATGAAGTCCAAACATCCCGAACTATTATTTTCAAACCTAAACACTTAAGAACCTCAAACACAGATCACGTTAGGTAGAAATGAACTATAAGAAAGATCATTATAAGTACTATAAGTAGATAAAAACACAAATCTTGCTCAAGTTTATAGACATACCTTTTTAGAAGAATCGAATCGAATTCTACAGCCTTACCGAACATAATATGTGTGCCCCAATTCTCGTTCTTCCCTCACCGTATACATAGCAGGGCATTCCTTGGTGAGGATGCACTTACAACACAATCAAGTTGTGTTGGGGTGAACAATGTCTTGCTCACCACAAGTGACCTTTGGATTATCATGAAAGAGATCACTTTTAGAACCTTTCACATTCAAGTCCATCTTTACAAAGAACTTGTTAAGTTCCAACATCATGGATACTACATTCTCCATAGTCATGGAATTTTCTATAAGTTCATTCCTTTTCACACTCAAAACATCATTGACTTTCTTTGGTATCCACTTCCGAGTGTGTTTAGGAACAACCGGAACCTTTATCCCATTACTCTCTTCTAGAATTCTCGGAAGAGAATTGGATTGACTATTCTTTTGCAAGTTAGTCTTTCTCCAATTGGGAGCATCGGATCTTGTCTTCGTCTTTACGAAGTTATCCTTTTGGTAACCATTACGATTGTGAAAAGGATTCGTATGACGTTTATAGGCAAATCTAGATTTATTACAGTACTGATTCCTTTGCCTAAAGGTTGGACAGTTACAACCTGTAACGTTAAGGGGATTAGTCTTAACATATGATCTTGGTTTCACAACTTCTTGTGATGCCCAAACAAGAACATCATGAAGTTTCTCATTCTTTATACGGAAACGACATCTCCTTTCCAGGTGACCTTTATTTCCGCAATAGTGGCAAACATAAGGAATGTTCTTACCTAAATCCGTGTGTGATGACTTTGGAGGTTGATATACTTTGCTCTTTTGAACCTTAACTTCCAGTGAAGGTATTTCACTTTTGCCATCTGTGGAAACCTTTTGTTGAGAAGAATCACTAGCCTTGACAAATTTTACCTCTTTGCTAATACTTGGAGCATCTATTCCCTTATAGCCCAATTCTCATGTATCACGATGATTTTTACTTGCTCCTAGCATAGTGCTTAATTTGCTTGAACTAGTATTGAACTTTTTCAAGTCATCTTCCAACATCTTGATTTTATCAAGAGCAGCAACTAAATCAACCTCAAGACGTTTTTCTCGAGCGAGAAAAGCGTTTTCTCTGTCATCAAAACTAATTTGTTGAGAGTCAAACCTTGCTTCAGATTCTGCAAGTTTTTCTTCCAACAAAAAGTACTTTTGATAAAGATTATCACATTCAAGTGACTTGATACGTAGGTTTTCCTCAGAATCCTTGAGGATCGATTCATTAGAACAATTCGAAACATAAAAACCTGCGTAACTTCTTCTCAATTGCTTGTTTTTTCGACAGAGAGGAGTCAGAAGAGGTGTGACATGAGAAGTTGTCATCTTCTTCTTTTCCAACGAATTCAAAACCTTAACATACTCTGAGACTTCCTCATCAACCTCTCTATCAATATCTGAATCACCTTCATCATAAAGTTCATCCAACTGTTCTTCTAGGAGTGTTTCCCAGTTATCAACAGTTTTCACATTAAGAGAATGTTTAGATATTGACATAGATGTGACAGTTCTCTCAGGTGAATCCAAGATTTGAAAAACATCTGGTAATTTCTGACCTGGTACGTTATTAGAGATAGACTCGTCCATATTCAGATCGCTACAAACACAGACTTATAAGGTCTTTAATGTGTTAGCCTGCTCTGATACCAATTGAAAAAGCGGGGGTACAACAACTACACCCAAAATTTTGCTTAGCTATATGTATGGACAAACTCCAATATACTTTCGAGAGAATCAACTAGACAGTCATACTCAATCTAGACAAAAAGTATATCAAAGAGTTTATATCTCAATCTCTCGATTTCATATATACTCAAGCAAATAGAAATCTGCGAGTCTTTATCAAATACTAGAGAGATAACTTGGATGGTACCAAAGACCAATATCCACATCTCAATCAATTTAAATCAACAACCAAAAGGTCGGATATTCTAATTAATTAAATAACGCACAACCTGTGATATATCAACTATATAAACAAATATAATGCGGAAATAGAAATAACACAGACACCAGAATTTTGTTAACGAGGAAACCGCAAGTGCAGAAAAACCCCGGGACCTAGTCCAGATTGAACACACACTGTATTAAGCCGCTACAGACACTAGCCTACTCCAAATTAACTTCGATCTGGACTGTAGTTAAACCCCAACCAATCTCACACTGATCCAAGGTACAGTTGTACAGTTATGCTCCTACGTCTTTGATCCCAGCAGGATGCTACGTACTTGATTCCCTTAGCTGATCTCACCCACAACTAAGAGTTGCTACGACCCAAAGTCGAAGACTTTAATAAACAAATCTGTATCACATAGAAAAGTCTACGGTAATAGATAAATCCATCTCCCACGAATATACCTACGAGTTTTGTTCCGTCTATTGATAAATCAAGGAGAACAGGAACCAATCGATAACCCGGACTTATATTCCAGAAGAACAGCCTAGTATTATCGATCACCTCACAATAATCTTAATCGACGCAAAAAAAAGGTATTGCGTAATCACAAACGATGAGACGAAGATGTTTGTGACTTCTTTTTATCTTGCCTATCGGAGATAGAAATCTCAAGCCAATTATTACAATTGTACTGTATAAGATAGAAATAGCAAGATCAGATCACACAACTACGAGAAAGTAGTATCGGTCTGGCTTCACAATCCCAATAAAGTCTTTAAGTCGTTAACCTGGTTTAGAGAAGAAAACCAAAGGTTAAAGGATAATCGACTCTAGCTTATACAACTAGTATCACACGTAAGGTGTGGGGATTAGGTTTCCAAGTTGCTAGAGTTCTCCCTTATATAGTCTTTCAAACCAGGGTTTGCAATCAATGTTAGCTTGGTAACAAAGCATTCAATATTCACCGTTAGATGAAAACCTGATTAGATTCAAGCTAATATTTCTCAACTATTAGATCGAAAACTTAGCTTGTTATACACACATGAAATGCACGTTTCTAGGCTTGTGTAACCGTACCCAAACATGTAAATTTGTTGGTTCAACAATAGTTAACCAAAAGGTTAGCCATATGAATTTCATATCAACCATATTGTTCTTCACCATAACTAGTCCAAATGACTCAAATGAACTAGTTAGAGAGTTGTTCAATTGCTTAGATCTTTATGTAACAACACAAGACACAATCGAAGCAAAAACGATTTGATTCACTCGAATCGGTTCATGAACTTTATAGCCACGGTTTGCAAAAGCATTCCTTAGTTTATTTAAACATGAGTTCAAGAACAATCACTTTTAGATATAACCAACTCAAGTTCGCGGACTGGGTTCGCGGACTTAAGTTCACGGAAGGAGTTCACAAACTCCAGCAGAAATTCTCGGGTCGAGAACTTCCGCTAGTTCGCGGACTTGGCTCACTCCACCATTCCGGTTCTCTTGATCAACAAAGTTCGCAAACTTTGGTTCAAGGAATAAGGACTTATACATATATGTGTTTCCACAACAATGCTTATATCCTACCATGGTTATGTAATCTAAACTCTCATTTCAATCATTGAAACATTCTTAGAGGACGTTATATAGTTGTTATTCACATACCATTTTTCGTTAGAGCAATTTTCAAAGTGATTGAAACATAACATGACTTTCGTTACTAGGTAAAGATGAATTCGGCTAAAGCAAAAGATTACCAACACATATTTCGAGAAATAGATAGGCGAGATAAACTCGGCTCGAAATACCAAATGTGTATAATCTTAGTCTACATAAAAAAACGACTTTTGTCTCAAGATAGGAGATAAATATACTTTTGAGTGATAGATAAGTTCAAGTCTCCACATACCTTTTAGTCGATGAAGTTCCACCGGTTCCTTGAGTAGTCATTCGTCTTGTATGATGATTGCCATGGAGTTCTTGAGCTCAACTACACTTTCTATCCTAGTCCGAGACCTTAGGTATAGTAGACTAGAAATCAAGACTTATAGTTTTGATCACTAACATTGACAAACATGCTTGAGATAGCAACGCATGCGAGTTCGACCGAGCAATGCTATAACAAGAAAGCACATCAGAAGAAAGGTGTCTAGTTGTCGTTCAAGAATCATGAGATCCATTTCAGAAAAATCAGATGGATATAGTTTGGAAATAAGAATTAACGTACCTTTGTCAAAAGCTGAAAAATTCTCGCTTGGATTCAAATGCGACATGAAAGAAGCAACTCGGTGTTCATCAAGCCGGTCATTAAGGGCTGCAATTTGCGCATCAATGACATTGTTGAACAAACCAACTTGAAAATGATGTAGATTTGTCTCTTCTTGTAGATTACATCTACCTCATCCAAGTGGTACATATAGAGACATCATTTCAAGAACTGCAATATTAGTTTTAGCACAAAAAGCAAAAATATCATTCATAAGACTATTCACCCACCATCCCGCATGGTCTGTAGTTGGTCTTTAGAGATCTTCACCAAGTTCATAGCATTCAGAATGTCTTGATCTTTTCATTGCAATGCTTGCGACAAATCGTTAGTGACTCCTAACAAAGTGCTTACCAAAAACAAAGTAAATACAAAATCAAATGTCGGTATCAAAATCAGAAAAGCGTATTTCCCCTCGCTTTAGTACCTTCCCGACGTGTAACCCAACGTGTTGTAATGTGTAACCCAACGTGTGTTGGAAGGTCGTTTGAGGCAAGTTTCTTGATTCAATCCCGACCCATTTAAACGTTCACCTTTTTCAACAAGTTAAAATACTTTAGCAGGTTCTTTTTATCGAAGAACATCTCTACGTTTTCACGGGGCAGGAACAATTGTAACAACTTCACTAACTATAGTAAAGAACAATGCAACCTCACCATGCTTCTGAGCAACATTCACTAATGCTAATTGAAGATGATGCGAAAAACAATGAACAACATAAGCTGAAGGATTTTCCTTTAAAATGAGTGCTTTAAGTCCTTTGTACTCACCTTGCATATTAGAAGCACCATCGTAACAATGCCCTCTAAATCTCATTATATTTAAACAATATTTAGAAAGTAATGCATCAATTGAATTCTTCAATGAAATTGCCGTCGTTTTAAGGACATGAATGATGCCAATGAACTTTTCAATAATACATCCTTCCTTGTTGACATAACGTATACAAACTGCCATTTGCTCTCTAACAGATACATCGCGAGACTCGTCAACCATAACAGCAAAAAAGGAATCACCAATATCATTGCGAATTACATCCATAGTTTCCATTGCAGCTGCACTCACTATTTCTTTTTGGATGTCTAGTGATGTTAACTTGTTGTTACCAGGAGCATTTTTTAGAACTTCACTCTTAATATTATCATTATGTACAGCTGTGTATTGAAGGAGTTCAAGAAAGTTACCTTGATTATGTGAAGTATTAGATTCATCATGGCCACGGGAAGTTAATCCTTGACATAAGAGAAACCGAATACAATCAATTGATGCGTTCAAACGAATCATGTACCCCAAACTCTCTTCTGCTGTTTGACGTCTAACGATATTGCGAATATGATGTGACTCCTGTAGTAACTCACGGCTTTTCATACAAGCATCATTGTGAACACTATTCTGGTTTACAACATATTTTTCTAACTTATCAGGTTGACTCCAATTTGAAAAACCTGCATTTACAAAAGCATCACAAACACCTTTTCCCTTAACACAACTTCTAAAAAGATAACAAGGCAAGCAAAAGGCAGCATCTTTGGAAATGCTATACTCTAGCCAACTTCCATGTCATAAGAACCAATCTTCATTAAAACGTCGGTTTGATGGCTTCTTTTGTTCCATTAGCTTTTGTGGAAAGGGAAAATTCTTAGGTTGGCAAGGACCCCTTTGCATATAAGCTCTTCGGACTTTATCTTGATCATTTGGATGATAACTCAAGATCGGTTTTCTCATTGCAGGGTCTGTTTGAAGGTTGTTGATGGTGGATTTTCAGCAAGGGCTAAATTCGTAAAATCATGATATTGCATGTTTCTGACCCGGCTTCAGGAACACATGTGACGATTCGTGTTTTACGATCCGTGAACCGTTTCACGATCTCTGATCGAGTACCTCTCAGAGCCACGATGAATATGATTCTCGAAAGGCCTCTCACTTACTGAGCGTTAGATGCTATGCATTTCATTGTGCCTCTCTATGTAGAAGAAATATAGGGCGGTCCTCCATACATAATTATTTGTTGAGAGGGAAAAACGCCTTCAGGACGTCGGCGACACTCGCTGTTCCTTGACTACATAGAGAGACTTGCCTCTACATAGAAGAACGATTGGGCGGTTCTCCGTAATATTGAGAGCAATAACGCCTTCAGGACGTCGGTAACACTCACTATTCCCTGACTATGTAGAGAGATCGTGTATAGATCCAGGTGGTTCTCCGTAAGATTGAGAGCATTAACGCCTTCAGGACTTTGGCAACACTCGTTGTTTCCTGACTATGCACCTTTCAGAACGGGTATGACGCTTTAATCAAGCTAATATCCCTTCTGCAAGATTAATTCTACCGTGACATTCACCACTGAATTCCTAGAAGATAATCTATTTTATCTCATTACTCCTATTTCATGATCGAATCCATGGCTGATCTCATGGAATGGTAATAGATAATCTCATTACTCCGATTTCATGATCGAATCCACGGTTGATCTCATGGAATGGTAATAGATAGTTTCATTACTCCGATTCTGTGGTCGAATCCACGATCCCATGGAATGGTAATACTCGTTTTATTATTCCGAATTCATGGTCGAATCCACGGATGATCCTATGGACTGATAATAAACAACTACTCACTTTTATTACTCAGTTTCATGAATCATTCTCCACTGAATTTCATGAATTAGTAATAAATACTCAACAATCGGGCATCTGGACTATCACTGAGTAAGCCCCATAAAATGGTGCAAGTGTACTCGACAATGATGCACGAACGAGCACCCAAATGCACGAACGAGCATTTGAAAATATGGACAAATGAGGAATCCTACACGGAATAGGAGAGAGAAAATATTATTAAAATAATAAAGTGGCGCCTATGGGACCGGGCCTACCGGCCGGCCGGTCACGCCGCCGTGGCTGGTCCCCCATGCCCTTTTTCCTTTATTTTAATTATTCTATTATTTTCATGAACTCATGAAAACTCCTTCATTCTAGCAATTTTCCTTGTTTGAGCAAAACTCATGGTTTCTCCATATTTTCACGGTTTCATGAGAAATAATAAAAATAGGGAAAGGTTCTGCGGATCGGGCTACCTAGCCGGCCGGCCATGCCCTAGCCGTGGCCGGTCCCACACCTTGCAATCCCTAGTCTTTCATAATTATTATTTCCCTCATCTCATGAAACTCCTCCATTTGAGCAAAAATCATGGTTTCTTCATATTTTCTCAAATATTGCTCAAACCATGAAAAAGCCAAAAACTCAAATGGTCACATGACCGACTAGGCTACTTGATGTGACTCAATAATGTTGTAGTAAAAAGGTTCGTTGAGACTTGTGAAAGCAATGGATTTTTAGACTTATAAAAATTAATAATAAAGAAAATTTGACACAAAATTGATTCAAGATATGAGAAAATAACCAAGACACTGATTCCACTATTACACATGAATGAATAACAGTAAATAACCCAAAACTCTAATTATCTTTTAAATCCCTTGTTTCTTAATTCACAAATAATCAGACAAATTCTCAAAAATTAATTGTATCCCTAAGCATAGATTATCTTAATACAAAGCATAACCTATCTAATTGAATCACAACTAATGAAAAGAATTTTGCGAACAATTTAAAACTCTGCAAAAGCAGTGATTGAGTGAATTATAATTTATAAATTAGAGAAAATAGAATAGTTACCACTTATTCATGCGTAAATAGCTTCCTCATTGCCTTGGTTGTGGGAGAATTAGCCTCTCATCATGTTGGAAACACGCTCAAAAATCATTATTATTTCTCAAATGGTGTTTACAAATATGAAATGGAGAATATGATGAAAATCGAGTGTTTGTAACGGTTATAAGTGTTGCAAACACCGTTACAAAGAATTATAAAACAAACTGTCTACACAGAACCTTGGAAGGCACTAAAGAATCTCCTTGGTTGGCATACTTATTGACTACAGGAGGAAGTACCCCGATGCGAAATTCCAATTGCTTGTACACGAGTTTGCACTCAAGCATACTAAAATTCATATAAAGTGACAGAGCTCTACTCGGATAGTTTCTGGACATCATAAACCTGAGTCAACCAATCACATGGAAAGATTAAGAAGATGGATGTAGAGAAAAATGTGGATGATGTTGACTAAGGTGAACCTATCCTAATGGACTGAGATACTCGGTCCTGGACTAATATCAACACACCTAAGATATACAAGGGGACCAAAGATCGATAATCCTAACTCTAGGTCAACTCACCGGCATATACAAGGGTACCAAATGATCAACTTTATTGTATTTATTCCGGTTGGTCTAGTGGTCTCATCTCATTTTTTTTTTTTTGGTATCTCAGTCACTCTATTTCACCCTAGCAATGGTAAAGAGAAAAATAAAAGAAGTGATCGGATTCTTTCGATGTTTCCATCACGAGGATATGGCGAAACTACCATGTTTTCTTTTTCTAACACCTGAGCTCAGTGCTTTTATGAATAGACTCTTTAGATGTTTCCATCTAATCAGATTGGTTCCTCAACTCCTACAACCAAAATGCTACCATCCACTTAGATTGGTTAGTGCCATCCTTAATTAACATAAATTTCTAGGCTCTGGAGTTTATTTATTGCAACTAAAAACTAACAAGAAGTTTCTTCCCCACCCCCAAACTTAAATCTAACATTGTCCTCAATGTTTCTAATGAAAGAGCAATACCAAAAAGTAAAGTAACATGAGGAATCAGTAAAGAGAGAAGTCGGAAAGATAGTACCTGGGTGAAGAGAGAAATCAAAAACTAATATACAACATACAATCGCCTCGATGGTCAATCAAGGGTAAACAGGGTCCTCCAGAGGGACCTCCTCAACATCACCTGTAGGGAAGGGCTCTAAAAAGGGTTTCAATCTCTGACCGTTAACCTTCGAAGAACCATCCGGTGTCTCGATCTCAACAGCTCCATGAGGAAATACAGTGCGAATAATAAAAGGACCCGTCCACCGAGAACATAACTTCCCAGGGAAAAGATGCAAGCGGGTATCATACAGAAGAACTTTTTGACCTGGAGAGAATGACTTCCGTAAAATATTTCTATCATGCACAAGTTTCATTTTGTTCTTATACTCCTTCGCACTATCGTAAGCATCTATACGAATCTCGTCCAACTCATTGAGTTGGAGTTTCCTATGGGCTCCTGCCTTGTCAAGTGAAAAATTTAGCTGCTTAACAGCCCAATAAGCTCTATGTTCTAACTCAACAGGTAAATGACATGCCTTGCATAAACAAGCCGATAAGGAGACATTCCAATAGGGGTTTTAAACGCAAAGATTTTAAGCCCAAAGGCATCAGCCTAGACGACCAGTCTTTCCGATTAGGATTAACTGTTTTCTCTAATATACGTTTTATCTCCCTATTAGAAACCTCTACTCCGACCACTAGTCTGCGGATGATATGGGGTAGCTACCTTATGTGTAATACCATATTTCTTCATCGAAGCCTAAAAGGTCCATTACAAAAAAGTGCGACCCTCCATCACTAATTATAGCTCGCGGTGTACCAAAACGTGTAAGTATATTGTTTTTCAAGAACTCAATCACAACCCTATGGTCATTGGTTTTACACGCAACCGCCTCAATCCACTTAGAGACATAGTCTACGGCGACAAGGATGTATAGGTTACCAAAAGAATTGGGAAACGGACCCATAAAGTCAATACCCCACACATCGAAGACCTCAACAATTAAAATCGGGTTCAAGGGCATCATATTCCTATGGGAAATGGTTCCTAATTTCTGGCAACGTTCACAAGTAACACAGTAACTGTGGGAGTCTTTAAACAACGAAGGCCAGTAGAATCCACACTGTAATATCTTAGCGGCAGTCTTCTTAGCACTAAAGTGACCCCCACAAGCATGATCATGACAAAAGGAAATAATACTGGACTGGTCACTCTCGTATACATCTCCTAATAATGCTGTCCGGACAATACTTAAACAAATAAGGATCATCCCAAAAGAAGTGCTTAACCTCGGCTAAAAACCTAGAACGATCTTATTTACCCCAATGTTGGGGCATTCGACCAGTAACAAGATAATTCACTATATTTGCATACCAAGGTGATTGGGAAACAGAGAACAGTTGTTCATCGGAAAGCTATCCCTTATATGAAGGGGATCATTAGGCGAACTAACAACCAGACCTAGACAAGTGGTCTCGCCACTACATTTTCTCGCACCCTTTTTGTCTCTAATGTCTGGACAAAATTCTTGTAATAAAAGGATCCATCTAATCAATCTAGGTTTGGTATTCTTCTTAGACAACAGGTATTTCAAAGCAAAGCATGATCGGTATAGATTACGATCTTAGAACCTAAGAGATAAGGTCTAAACTTGTCTAAGGCAAACACAATGGCCAACAGTTCCTTCTCTCAGAGTGGTGTAGTTTAACCGGGCATCATTCGAGTTTTGCTAGCATAGTAAATCACATGAAGTAATTTGTTTTCTCGCTGACCTAGCACAACACCAATGGCATAATCAAGCATCGCACATGATCTCAAAGGGTAGGTTCCAGATTAGGTGCACTGGACTATGGGGCGGTAGTGAGTAAAGTCTTAAGCTTCTCAAAAGCCTCTAAACAAGCATCATCAAAGACAAACTTAACATCTTTTGCAAGCAAATTGCAAAGAGGTCTAGAAATCAAGCTAAAATCCTTAATGAATCGACGATAAAAACTCGCATGCCCTAAGAATGACCTAATATCTTTTACGGTTTTGGGACTGTAAAGTCTTGATAAGGTCAACTTTGGCTTTATATACCTCTATACCCTTAGAAGATACGATATGCCCTAAAATAATTCCTGATTGAACCATGAAATGACATTTCTCCCAATTAAGCACTAGATTCTTTTCCTTACATCTAGTCAACACTAATGACAAATGATGCAAGCATTCATCGAAAGACGAAACAAACACCAAAAAATCATCCATAAAGACCTCCAAGAACCGCTCTACCATATCCGAAAATATGCTCATCATGCAACGCCGAAAAGTTGCAGGGGGCGTTACATAGCCCGAAAGGCATGCGTCTATACGCAAAGGTACCAAAGGGACAGGTAAAGTGGTTTTCTCCTGTCTTCCAGGGCAATGACGATCTGATTATAGCGAGGTAGCCATCTAAAAGCGAGAATGACTATGTCCAAATAATCTCTCTAGCATCCTGGTCGATGAAGGGAAGGGGAAAGTGGTCCTTCCTAGTGACCTTGTTCAATTTCCTATAGTCAATGCAAACACGCCAACCCGTGGTCACTCGGGTTGGGATTAACTCATTATTATCATTCTGGACTACAGTAATACCGGATTTCTTGGGAACAACCTGAACGGGGCTGACCCACTTACTGTCTGAAATAGGGTAGATAATGCCTGCATCTAACAACTTAAGGATCTCGGTTCGAACTACTTCTTTCATATTGGGGTTTAGTCGACGTTGCATCTCCCTAGAAGGTTTGGTATCTTCCTCTAAATAAATCTGATGCATACAAATAAGGGACTTATACCCTTAATGTCTGCTATGGTCCACCCTAAAGCTTCCTTGTTGTTTTGAAGGACGGTCACTAGCCTACTTTCCTGATCACTATCCAAGTCGGAAGCAACAATCACAGGTAAAGTTTCAGATGGGCCTAAAAACACATACTTCAGGGTATCTGGCAATGGTTTTAGGTCCAACTTAGGAGGCTCTTCTAACGAAGGAACTAGGGTAGATTTGGAAACTGGTAGTGGTTCGAACTTAGGTTTCCATCCATTACTAGTGTCTAACAAAGGGGTTGAATCTAACAAGGCATTCACCTCATTAATCACATCATCATCATCAAAATCAATCCCAAAGTGAGCTAGGCATTTCTCTAAAGGATATTCTAACAAAGTGTTTGGTAATGACTCCTCGACTAATGTTCCTATCATGTTCACCTCTTCTATGCTCGAGTCATCTAGTTCGAGAGGGTAGCTTACTAATATGAAAGACGTTCACTCAATAGTCATATTACCAAAAGAAAATTCATGATACCAGTTCGACAGCTTAATGATCGCATTGGATGTAGCTAAAAACGGGCGACCTAAAATTACCGGATCTCGGTTCTCTCGGGTCGGGGACAAATTGGGTATCTAGGATAACAAAATCCACCGGATAAATAAACTTGTCGACCTCTATGAGAACATCCTCGATCACACCCCGAGGAATTTTAACGGACCTATCAGCTAACTGAAGAGTCATATGGGTAGGTTTCATCTCACCAAGTCCTAGCTTAAGGTACACATGGTATGGGAGTAAGTTCACATTGTCTCCTAAGTCAAGCAAAGCTTTCTCAACACGGTATTTACCTATTGTGCAAGAAATAGTAGGGACCCTGGGTCTTTATACTTAGGAGTAGTGGTATTCTGAATAATAGAACTCACGTGACTAGCTAGGAAGGCTTTCTTTTGAACACTAAGCTTACGCTTTCGTGTACACAAGTCCTTAAGAAACTTAGCATAAGCGGGAATCTGCTTAATCGCATCCAATAATGGGAGGTTGGTAGTAACCTGCTTAAAAACCTCAATATATCATTAAAGTTGGACTCCCTCTTAGTTGGAACTAGCAGCTGTGGGAATGGGGCTCTAGGGACAAAGCCTGGTTAAATATGACCCTCATTGGTCTCATTGGAGACTTTATCAGTCTCCTCATTTTCTGGCTCAGCAGGGTGAACTACATCATGTTCACTTTCAGGCATGGCGACCTTATTGTCAACTTTCTTTCCACTCCTAAGGGTTGTAATAGAATTCACATGATTGTACGATTTCTCTCCTTTAGGGTTAGGATCAGTATGACTAGGGAACCTTCCATCTTCTCTCTCACTAAGGAACTTAGCTATTTGGCCGACTTGAAGTTCTAATTTAGCAAGGACTGGGAATTATTCTTAAAATTTTGCTTGGTTTCCTCTTGAAAATTACCCCCGGCTCTTTACTAACATTTCTGGCTCACGTGTTAACATATCCTGGCTCTTTTTTAGTACACTAAGAGATTCCTCTAAGCTGGTCATTCTACTCTCAGAAGGGTTCTGGTACTGGGGTTGACCTGAAGAGTTCTTATTATAACCAAAACCTGGGGGAGGCTGAGAATTACTAGGCTGACTTTGATTGTGGCCCTTAGACCAAGAGAAGTTAGGATGGTTTCTCCAACCGGGTTGTAGGTCTCGAGTATGGGTCATACTTAGACGGTTCTCAAACCTAGCATTGTTATAGACAAAGATGAGCATGCTCTTCACTAACCTGACCTTCCCAAAATGAGTTATCGGGCTCTATTCCACAACTAGATACTTGAGAGGTTCTATTAGGTTCACCAAGGGACCTATTTTTAGACTCGACCCATTTCCAAAGCTTCTAACCTTCTCGGATAAAGCAACAAACTTAGCATCGACCCGAAGCTTGTATCTACCATATTGGTGCTACTTCTATTAACCAAGAGTCTTTTAGGGGTTCAACACAAGACTCCCACTGTTGGGATTTCTCAGGAACAACTCCTAAGAAGGTAAAGGCATCCTCAGCACTTTTATTAGTAAACTCACCAAAGACACATAGACTCGACCATGGCTTTGGTCGAATAGTCTAAACCATCATAAATAATCCCTAAAAGTTTCATCTTATCAAATCCATGGTGAGGACACTAAGATAGGAGATCATTGAATCTCTCTAAAAACCTATAAAGTGACTCTCCCCTCTTGTTGCACACTAGCACTAATTTTCTCGCCTAACAACTGCAGCTTTATGCTTAGGGTAGAATTTCATATAGAAAGCAGCAATAAGTTCTGCCATGTTTCAATGGATCCGATGGTAAGTTGTTTAGCCAGTCTTGGCTTTATCTTTTAAGGAAAAGGGGAACATATTAAGTTTCAAAACTTCATCAGTAAGGTATTTTATTCTAACTGTCCCACAAATTTCCTCAAAGTCCCTAATATGAAAATAAGGGTTCTCATCATCTTTTCCTAAGAATATAGGGATCATCTGAAGAATACTAGCTTTTATTTCGAAGTTAGCCGTATTGGCTGGCAATTTAATGCATGAAGCTCGGTTGGTCCTAGTTGGGAACATGTAATCTTTCAAAGTTGCCATCGTTGGCACAACTGAAGTACTAGGGGTACTTTCCTCACTAAGAGACAGATTTTCAAAACTGAAGTTTCCAAAAATGGGGCTCTCAAAAGAAGAGTCTTCGAGTTCCCCGCCTTCACAAGAAGAACTACTAGGTTTGTCACTAATCAAACGACCTAGAGTGTTTCTTTTCCAAGCCCGTTCTTTACTGACCTCGGGCATACACTAGAAAAACAAAAGAAAAAGAAAAATCCTAAAAGGAAGGGAAGTTCTATGCAAACACAAACAAGGTGACTCCACCACAAAGAAACCTAATGATATATAGCAAACAAAAAGCATGATGGCTCCACTTAGATTGTTTTCTAGACCAGCTTCTAATCGTTCGAAAGGGAATTCGTTACAATCTGAGCAAACCCCTCTGGATCAATCCGAGTTAAAGTAAGTTGAATCAAGGCGAGGGAAGCTCAGTGGAGCTTTGATACCCAAGGCCTCACCGCTATTACAAGGCGGCGCGATCACGCATTCAACTTCACGAAACCATCATGAACTTCAAGTATGCTAAAAGAGTAACCAATATTTTTCGAGCGACTTTCCTACTAAGCTCGTTACCCTATCGGTCTCGTTCTATTCCAAATTTTAGGCTTAGGTTCGCGTTAAGTATCGTTTTCCTAAGGCGGGCAAGAAGAGAACGGTGATGAAATCCGAACCCTTATCTTATATGGCTAGTCCTTGCCCTTTACTAGGAAATTAAAACAGCCGTTTTCAAGTCCTCAGCATATATTCACACGAAGGAAGACAGTAACTCGCTAGCAGGGGATTCGCGAGTGTTTCGACAAACTTACCTCCCGTACGACAGGGATGAACCGTTGTAGTCGACTCGGGCCACGACTCCTATGTCATGTGCGAACCCGAGGGGCCGAGGTGATATCGTAATCACCGTCCTTCTCTGCAAACAATTTGATATTTAATACTACCCTTCCGTAGGGTTTAAAAAAAAATAAAGTAATGTCCAAGTCCAAAGTCCAAGTCCAAAAAGTAAAAGTGCAAAAGAAAAGGAAAGTCTAAAAAATAAAATAAAAATATCTAAAAAATAAAAATGCCTCTCTTTTTTTTTCTCTCTTTTTATAAAATATAAAAAATCTCCTTCTTTCGCTCCTTTCGCTTTGTCTTTAACTCCAAATCTTTAAGTATCCACCAAAAGCTTTGGAAAATTTTTCTTTCGCTCCAAATCCCAAAATCTGAAAGGAAAAGACAAAAACCCAAAAACGTAAAGAAGAACAAATAAATAAAAACCTAAAAGAAAAATCTAAAAACTCTAGCCTAAAGACAAGCCCGCGTCGGCGGCGCCAAAAATTGATGTGACTCAATAATGTTGTAGTAAAAAGGTTCGTTGAGACTTGTGAAAGCAATGGATTTTTAGACTTATTAAAGTTAATAATAAAGAAAATTTAACACAAAATTGATTCAAGATATGAGAAAATAACCAAGACACTGATTCCACTATTACACATGAAGTAAATAACCCAAAACTCTAATTATCTGTTAAATCCCTTGTTTCTTAATTCACAAATAATCAGACAAATTCTCAAAAATTAATTGTATCCCTAAGCATAGATTATCTTAATACAAAGCATAACCTATCTAATTGAATCACAACTAATGAAAAGAATTTTGCGAACAATTTAAAACTCTTATCAAAAGCAAATGATTGAGTGAATTATAATTTATAAATTAGACAAAATAGAATAGTTACCACTTATTCATGCGTAAATAGCTTCCTCATTGCCTTGGTTGTGGGAGAATTAGCCTCTCATCATGTTGGAAACACGCTCAAAAATCATTATTATTTCTCAAATGGTGTTTACAAATATGAAATGGAGAATATGATGAAAATCGAGTGTTTGTAACGGTTATAAGTGTTGCAAACACCGTTACAAAGAATTATAAAACAAACTGTTACTGTTGCCTTTTAAGTCTGCCTTCCGTATTACGACGCTCGGTTAAGTGTCGCTGTTACTGTAGAAGAACGACTGCCTCTGGTGGTCTGTTCTTCGTGTTCTTGGTGCAGCAGCAGCAGCAGAGAATAATTCTGCAACTCGATTTTTTTTGGCTCTGTAGCGTTCTAAATTCTCCCAAACTCTCCGTATCGCTTCTACTCGACCCCAGAAACTTATAAATACTCGACAGGAGCAAAGATAACTCCTCATAACTCCAGAATATCTTCCCATTACTCGGTGATATTTTCATGCAAGATACGGAGATAATTTTCTATTTTTAACTCTTTCACGCGTCTGCTTGGCCGAATTTCTCCAAAAACATTTCTTACGCGTCTCTGATGAAGTCAAGCACGCTGTTGTTTATGGGTGAAAACTACTCCTGCAGAATTTGGTAATTTGGGGTGTGGATGAGGAATGAATTTAAACCTTAAACAAATGCACTTTGCGCGGTGAGTGCTTGTAGATTCGAGAGATCAATCTGTGCAAGTCCGGCCTAAACCAAGAAATGGCCGTTCCGGACTTGTTTCGGTCACAAAGTGAAGGAGATGGGGTTGATCTTAGGGAGGAAGCGAAGAAGGTGTTGAGATTATGAAGGTGTTGGCTTGCTTATGACTTGTAACGAAAGGTGAGCAGGCTTGTGATTGATGCAAGCAAGCTCGGGTGTTTGAATACGTTTTTGTATTAACACTTGGTTTTCTGTCTCGTCCGAACTTGTGTTGTTCTGTTAAATAGGGCGGAGAACCTATTTATACAAGTCATTGAGCCTCATTCACGTCTCTCGTGGGAAGTGGAGGGAGTGATGGAGTAGTGGAGTTGTTGATGAGTGTGATAGATAACGTATTTATGCTTTTTCTTTATTGGTTTTTGTTATGCGCGTTGATGGATGCACTTCTCTGTGCTTAAAACAGTGGACCTAGACAACGTTCTTGTGAGTTGTGATTGAATGAATGTATGAATTCGTGTTGCGTCGGTATTAGCCCCACATGTTTTATAAAGACCAACGGGACTGATACTTTGTTTTGTGTTTTGCTTAAAGCCAAGAAATTGGAATGTGTGTTCTTGTCACTAAACTAAGTACTTTGCCAAAATAGCCGCAACCAATTGTGCTCGATGAGTTTAAGAAAGGGAAGAATCTTGCCACTTAAGAGGAATGAAATGTGTGACTTTTAATTGCAAGTGCTTGGTATTTAGAGAGCTTAAATGGGAAGCCTCTGCGATTTCGAATGGAGAATGGAAGGATACGGAATGGCAGGCGGTTCATAAGTGGGTTTTCTGGAGGTGGTTATGTCTTTGCGGTGATAGCTTGAATGAGCCGGATGCAAATGACTCCGGAGCGGAGCTAGGCATGCTGTGTGGGAATAGCTGGCTATGACGTTTGTTGTTGTTGCGACGACTTAATTTGTAAGTGAACGGGGAATTGATAATGTTACTCTTGTGATTACGGAAGACTCACTTAAATTTATGAGGAGATTATGGTTTCTTGCGTAGGTATAGCTTAAGGATATAAGCGGTGCAATGTTGATTGTGAAGTGTAGATGGTCTTTACGTTGGTTGGTGAGTCATGGCTCGAGGCAAAGGAAGTGTGGCGATACTATGAGCCATGGATGGTGAAGCGGTACCCCGAACGAAGCATGAATTGGGAAAAGTTGATGAGCTACGTAACTAGGTTGTAGTGATACCTAATATGTAGAAATTGACCGTGGAGTTTGGTTTCTTATTTGTATTTAGTTTTGTTTACTTTTTCTTTTTTTTGGTGTGCTATCACCCAGCAGAGTCACAATCAAAACCAATCCTTTGGTTATGGTCAATATTCCACGTACCCTTTTAGTTGTTCTCCATTCCAACCTTCTTCTTTGAAGTGGAGGAAGTGGAGTGATGGAGTAGTGGAGTTGTGCCGTCGGGTGATACACCACCATTGCACTTTTTGCCTCGTCTTGCCCACTTCTCATGTTCATCTCTAACCGTCCATGACTTGCGAATACATGGGAATGAAGTGTAGATGGTTACGACACGTTCTTGATGGCGCGTTGCACGCCGCTGCGCTGTTTATAAACCGCTGCACCAATACCCCAAGATGTATCCCCAGTTTGTGACATGATTGATATCTGGAATGTGTGGATTGTGGATCCACGAAAGATAGCATGTAATGCTGAATTAAATAATTGATGGATTGCAACATGTGTTATTCAGAAGTCGATGCTTGTGAGGTATCATGTGTTTTTTATGCAGTAACTCGCATTATGGTGTGGTAAAGTGATGGGTAATGACGCCTCACTAACCAAATAACTCCTAACCAGGGTTGTATAACCAAGTCGGTGAAGTTGACTGGACGGATGAGATGATCTTTGAGACACTCATCTGCGAATAGCATGTAGTTAATGAATATTAGGATTTTTGAAGAGGAGCGCAAGCATGACTCTTCACCTTGTTGAAACCAAGTATGGGAATAGATTTGGAGAGGACCGACCGGACGTGTATGTAGATGGCATGCTGGTGTACACGTCCATGTCTCACCGTCCCATGAAGGCGCGATCTAAGCCACTCAATTTGACCATTAAAGTTGAGTGGTTGAGATCGGTTTGCAGCGAATCCGTTGCCGCAAAGGAGTTAAAACCGGCGTGAGATCCCTAGTTTGGGCACGCGTTTCAAGACGACCCATCTTGGTCGGTCTTGGTCGATCATACCAGCGTGTAGGTGGTATGTTGGTGTTCACACCTATACCTGACTATCCCATGAAAACGTGATCTAAGCCATTCAAATCATCCGGTGAAGTTGTGTGGTCGAGATCAGTTTGCAATTTGGGAAGTGTAACCACGCATGTTTGGGCGGGCGTTTTGGATTAGCCGGGCATAGGATGCCTTGGCCGATCGCATGAGGAGGTAGATGGGCTCACGGTGGTCATGCTGGTATGACCGGCCCTTGCTTAATCTAATCTGTGACCCTCCATTTGTGCCGGAGAAGATGGACGCGCGTGATGATTTGAAACCCTAATTTTGGCTTTCAAAAGCCGTGCGCCACTCCTTGTTTGGGTGATGATTTTGTCACGGCCAAACATTGTTGGTCTTGACCGATTGGTCAAGTGTGTAGGCGGGCCCACGGTGATCGTGTTGACATGCTCTGGGCCCTTTGAATCTACATCTACACCCTCCATCTATACCTGCGAAGATGGATGGTTGAGATTGTTTTGCGACACATGTAATATGCCGCAAACCCTTATTTAGGGTTTTCCGTCCATAATGCTTGGTATGAACGTCTTTTGGCAAGCAAAGGCCAATGGCCGACCATGCGGGTCGGCCGTGGGTATTCCATACCTCGCTTGGGGGTGATGGAATTGATCCGGGGTCATCCAATCATGCTTACGGAGTTGGATGACTGCGATCGAATCATATCCGGGCCGATACGGTCGGTCCGGATGCTCAATCAGGAGTATAACACACCGAGAGGGGCTCAATCGGGCTAGTATAACACACCGAGAGGGCTCGGGCTAGTATAACACACCGAGAATCAGCCTGTACGGGTATTTCGTACATGTTTTCATTATAGTGCTTGGAGGTTCGTGCTACTCGTAAGAGTAACACTCGATCGTCATGCCACATGATAATGAGTACTGAAATACAAGGCCGATATGAAATTCACAGGAAGGGATTGTTGCCACATGCTCCAACCTCGAGGAATTTCATGTATTCACGAATAGGATTGTTGCTACATGCTCCATTCTTGGTGAATTAAGTGAGGGAGTATCCAACACTTATAAATGGCTTTATCTTTTACAAGATGTCGAGCCGCATGATTTTTCTGGTTTTTTACAAATTTAACCTTAAACGAAAATCCACCATCAACATTAAGTCCCCTGCCTAGCACATAATGGTTACACTATTGTGTGGTAGGCATGAGATGGTGACAATTAAAGATAAAACTTATGAGGCAAAGTTAGATGTTACCGGGAGAGACGGGTTATCCTGTCCTTGGAGTATGTTACGTTTAAAAGGCATATAGGAGAGCGTTCCCCTAGTATGATGTCGGTCTTGCCGCTTCGATCGACCTTTCTATGCCTGCTTTGGTCGAGGGCCAGCTCTGTGCTTGCCCGCTCGATCGTGGGGTTGTGCCTAATCGACGGATCTGCTGCCTGCTTCGTTGGTGGGGCTATCTGCGCCTGCTGATCGAACGTGGGCTTGAATTTCGTGAACATGATTCCCATGACATGAGAGAACCGTGTTGTGCAAATAAATGTGGTCCCGCCATATATGCTTGATTGAACGTGGGTCCCATATCGTGTATGCCTGACTGAATGTCAACTTTATACCAGCCTCATGCCCTTGACCAACACCGGTCTTGAAACTTGAGCAATACCGGACTTAAAACTTATACCGGACTTGAAACTTGTACCGGACTGAAACTTGCACCTGACTTGAAATCAATACCAGACTCAAACTTGCACCTGACTTGAAATCAATACCAGAGATAAACTTGCACCCGACTTGAAATCAATACCGGTCAAACTTGCACTGACTTGAAATCAATACCAGATCAAACTTGCACTGGACTTGAAAACTAATACCGCCTTGAAATCCGTACCAAATTTGAGCCGGACCGGTTTTGTGTGCTCCGATGTGAGTTGTGTCTTGCCGTGTGTGACTACATCTCTCATGTGCTTTCATACAAGTTCTAACTCCTGCCTTTTATTTCATTGTGGAAGAAAAGAATCCCCGTTGAGATGTCTTCTCGGAGATAATCTTGGTACCAAGTCGAAGTGTTGGCGACTTCAAGGATATGCCGAACATTGATGATGAGTTGTTTCACCGCCCTTCCAACTATATGAAAATATCCGTTCCACACGAATAACCCTCCTCTATCGACTTCAGGGTTTTCATGCTCCACTGGGTCCTCATGAAGGATGGATGAGACGTATGTTGAGCAATGAGTACATCAAAGATAACTTGACCGAACGCATGATTGTTGATGTAGCTTGAGAGGATGTTAAAGTGGCTTCTGGTGCGAACGTTGAGGTGGATCCTGGAGAGGGTGTTGAAGTAGGATTATGAGCGAAAAGGGGTCCGGAGAGAGCATTGAGGCGGCTCTTGAATAGACCATTGAAGCAGCTTACGCTAGAGGGAGTGTTGAAGTGTTTCCCTCTTGATTCAATTTACCCTTGCGAATTCCATGTTTCTTGATCGACCACATCTCTCATGTTGAAGAATTCCTTGACTGACGGTGAAGGAACTTCATGCTGAGCCTCAGTCCCCAAGTGTGGTTCGTTATCTTCTTGAGGCTGCTCCCTTGAGGTATCGGCTCCAGTGGAAGATTACCGTCATAGAGCGTTGATACGTTGCACCGGTATTCCTTAAACCAAATGGCAGTATGGTATAATAAAATTTTCCGAGAGGAGTTCGAAAAGATATCTTACTTGCATCATGCTCGTACATTCTTATCTGGTTGTAGCCGCTGCATCCATCCATGGAGGAGAACATGCTGTGTCCGCTGTTTGCATCTACTAACATGTCGATGTCAGGTAGAGGAGGATTGTTTTTTGGAGCAGCACCTGTTCAAGTTTCTGAAGTCTATGCAGCACCGATCTATCCATTTTCCTCGTGTCTCGAACCGCAACTGTTTAACCGACTTGGATCCAGGTATGACATGTAGATGATGGATGACCAATTTTCATCTAAATCCGGCATTTCTTCATATCTCCAAGCGAACATGTCCTGATAATCTTTGAGAAGTTCCACGAGCTTCGTGCGTTTATCCATACACAAGGTTGGTGATGGAGATAGGCCTAGGAGATTCCTCAACGATTTCAATCTCATCGGTTGTGGAGTTGGTGCCCTCTTGCAGCTGTTGTGGAGCATCTAGCACTTGTTGTTGTGGTTCGTTCTTTGTCGTAGCATTCCATTGGGTGAAGAGACCGGTAAAGTATCCCCCCGCTAATTGATAATGGCGATATCGGTATACCGTTTTCCTTTCTGTCACGACTCGCCACAAAAGTGCGTTCCCTCTTCGTGTGAACGTGGGTCGTGGCTTTACAGGATGGAGAAGAATGCTTCGTCGGCAAAGATGCATTGTGGGTTTTAGCTCTCAATGATGCAAGCCGGTCTTCTTCCCGAATTGACGCCCACGTGGGAGTGGGATGCAACGAACTTGTCGATTCTTTCGGCGGAGCTCCTCCGTATGTCTTTGGTTTGGTTTCCCTTGAAGTCCGTCACACGTGGTAGGATTCCGTACGACCTTGCCCAGGAGAACCTTGGATGTCCCGAGAGTCTTGATAGTAATCACATTCAAGACGCTCCCGTGTAGATAAGAGGCGTCTTGAACTCGAATCCTTGATGCGTGCGGTGACATGTAGGTCACGGTCGTGACCTTCCTCTCAGTTGATTGCGGAAACGTCTCCGCGCACGATTCTTCGAGAGGTGTGAAAGTTTGCATAAACTTTCCACTAGAGAAACCGCTTCCCGATCCACCGGCCTCTGGTTCATAGTGAAACTATTGACTTGAGGAAGATCGTTGTGAGGATCGGTCCCAGTGTAGGAGCCTCCACGACAGACCGCTCATATCCGATGTCGCTTCTTTGATCGGGTCCATGTAGGTCCGTGCCATTGAAGTACCTTCTCCTGCGTTGAATTCATTCCTTGTTGGCTCCGGGGGCTGTTGCGGGTCATGTGGAAATCGATCGCTTAATGTCTTAAGAAAAGTGAGTACCTCTTTCCGAGTTACGGCCATATCCGTTTGAGTCTTGACAAGAACTTCCGTCTTTTCCATCAAGTCTCGCAATGGTAATGGGAGATGGTCCTCCTCTCGCCCCTCCGGTTCCTCGTCCCGATGAAGGAGTGGAAGTTGTTGCTCTGGTGACTACCGGAGGTGTTACACTTGATGAGATGCCGGACTTGTAGCTGCTCCTGGCTCGGTGATGGGAGGTGTTGTAATATCACCGCCGAGTGATCGAATTGAACGTTCCCATCCTCTCGTACTCACGTGTTCCTTGATTGATCTCTCCTTCATCAAGCATTTCTTCACGGCTTGACAAGGGTCTTGAGATATAAATCTTCCAGCGAGGATCCGTAAGCTGCAGGCTCCATTTCTTTATTCGGTAGACGTTGTAGTACTCCTGACAAGTCCTCTCTTACGTGGAGTTGCCTCGGTTCTTCATTGTTGACTGGACCATGTTGTTCATCTTTCCCCGAGTCACCATGATTACGCGCTCTTTTGCCTTTCCACCGGTAAAGGTGGGACTCCCGACTAAGGATTCGGCATTTCTTGCACTACTTGAGTAGATGCTGCCGATCCTTCTTGTAATTGTGCTATGTCATTCAAAAGGCGAAATGTCTCGTTCGTCTTCCGTGATACCACTTGATTTGCCAAGACATCCTCCAAAGATTCTATCTACACTTCCCATGGTATCCGAACACGCCTGTGGTTTCCACGATGAGGATGCATCGTGAGCCGAAACCGAAGAATTGAGAATTCAATTTTTTGCAACCGATAGATCAACCTCCCACCGTGTGGTCGCCAATTGTTTATGGGTGAAAACTACTCCTGAGAATTTGGTAATTTGGGGTGTGGATGAGGAATGAATTTAAACCTTAAACAAATGCACTCTGCAGCGGTGAGTGCTTGTAGATTCGAGAGATCAATCAGGCAAGTCCTACCTAAACCAAGAAATGGCCATTCCAGACTTGTTTCGGTCACAAAGTGAAGGAGATGGGGTTGATCTTAGGGAGGGAAGCGAAGAAGGTGTTGAGATTGTGAAGGTGTTGGCTTGCTTATGACTTGTAATGAAGGTGAGCGGGCTTGTGATTGATGCAAGCAAGCTCTGGGTGTTTGAATACGTTTTTGTATTAACACTTGGTTTTCTGTCTCGTCCGAACTTGTGTTTCTCATGTTAAATAGGCGGAGAACCTATTTATACTAGTCATTGGGCCTCATTCACGTCTCTCGTGGGAAGTGGAGGAAGTGGAGTGATGGAGTAGTGGAGTTGTGCGTCGGTACCACACGACCAGTCTTGCCCACTTCTCTTGTTCATCTCTAACCGTCCATGACTTCCTGACACGTTCTTGTGATGGCGCGTTGCACGCTGCACGCTGTAAACCGCCAGACCAATACCCCAATATGTATCCCCCAGTTTGTGACATGATTGATGTCTGGAATGTGTGGATTGTCGATCCACGAAGATAGCATGTAATCTTTGAATTGAATAATGTGTTATTCAAGAAGTGGATACTTGTGAGGTATCATGTGTATTTTATGCGATGCGCATTATGGTGTGGTAAAGTGATGGGTAATGATGCCTCACTAACCAAATAACTCCTAACTGAGGTTGTATAACCAAGGCCGGTGAAGTTGGACGGATGAGATGATCTTTGAGACACTCATCTGCGACCGTTAATGAATATTAGGATTTTTGAAGAGGAGCGCAAGCATGACTCTTCACTTGGCCGAAACCAAGTATGGGAATAGATTTGGAGAGGACCGACCCAGGACGTGTATGTAGATGGCATCTTGGTGTACACGTCCATGTCTCACCGTCCCATGAAGGCGCGATCTAAGCCACTCAATTTGACCGGTAAAGTTGAGTGGTTGAGATCGGTTTCTGCTGGCGAGAATCCGTTGCCGCAAAGGAGTTGGAAACCGGCGTGAGATCCCTAGTTTGGGCACGCGTTTCAAGACGACCCATCTTGGTCGGTCTTGGTCGATCATACCAGCGTGTAGGTGGTATGTTGGTGTTCACACCTATACGACTATCCCATGAAACGTGATCTAAGCCATTCAAATCATCCGGTGAAGTTGTGTGGTCGAGATCGGTTTGCAATTTGGGAAGTGTAACCACGCATGTTTGGGCGGGCGTTTTGGATTAGCCGGGCATGGGATGCCTTGGCCGATCGCATGAGGAGGTAGATGGGCTCACGGTGGTCATCTTTGGTATGACCGGCCCTTGCTTAATCTAATCTGTGACCCTCCATTTGTGCGGAGAAGATGGACGCGCGTGATGATTTGAAACCCTAATTTTGGCTTTCAAAAGCCGTGCGCCACTCCTTGTTTGGGTGATGATTTTGTCACGGCCAAACATTGTTGGTCTTGACCGATTGGTCAAGTGTGTAGGCGGGCACGGTGATCGTGTTGACATGCTCTGGGCCCTTTGAATCTACTTCTACACCCTCCATCTATACCTGCGAAGATGGATGGTTGAGATTGTTTTGCGACACATGTAATATGCCGAAACCCTTATTTAGGGTTTTCCGTCCATAATGCTTGGTATGAACGTCTTTTGGCAAGCAAGGCCAATGGCCGACCATGCGGGGTCGGGCCGTGGGTATTCCATACCGCTTGGGGGTGATGGAATTGATGCGGGGTCATCCAATCATGCTTACGGAGTTGGATGATCACGATCGATCATATCCTGGACCCGATACGGTCAGTCCGGATGCTCAATCGGGCTAGTATAACACACCGATAGGGGCTCAATTGGGCTAGTATAACACACCGAGAGGGCTCGGGCTAGTATAACACACCGAGAATCAGCCGTACGGGTATTTCGTACATGTTTTCATTATAGTGCTTGGAGGTTCGTGCTACTCTGTAAGAGTAACACTTTCGGTCGTCATGCCACACCGATAATGAGTACTCGGAAATACAAGGCTGATATGAAATTCACAGGAAGGGATTGTTGCCACATGCTCCAACCTGGAGGAATTTCATGTATTCACGAGAATGGGATTGTTGCTACATGCTCCATTCTTGGTGAATTAAGTGAGGGAGTATCCAACACTTATAAATGGCTTTATCTTTTACAAGATGTCAACGCATGATTTTTCTGGTTTTTTACAAATTTAACCTTGAACGAAAATCCACCATCAACAGCTGTATACACACGAAATCCTTCCAAAGATAACAAGAAAATCCGAGAATATCTTCCACGTACATGCTTACCCTGTTTTCTTCAATTCGACGATTTAGGCAAACTGGATCGAAACAAAAGCCCATACCAACCCTGTTAGGCTCTAACAAGTCATCTCAATCAAAATCAGCCATTGAATCTCCTTCTAACTCGTCCAAAAATCCGACCAAAATCTGCCAGTTGCGTTTTCAATTTTTTCCCGCCAAAACAAAAAATTTGAAATGAAGAGGATGGTGTCCCCCTAACCAAACTGGGGGTGCGAATAGCAGGAGCCCAACTGAGGTGCCCCTTAACCAAAGTGAGGGTGCCTTTAGTACTTTTCTCCAGGGGTCCAAATAACACTTTTTGAGCAACTTTTTCCGCACAAGTGTATTTCTCCAAAAACACCTATCTGACATAAAAACACCAAAATTAGTACAAAAATCGAGACCAACAATAGAGACAATGAGGACAATTCAGACACAAAAATGTGTCTATCACTACTCATGCCAAATATTAGAATATCATTATTTTAATATTTTCCAAATTTTGATCAAACGGGCAAAATTCTACTTGCTCATTTGAGCAAAATCAAGAATTTCAGTCAAAGATCGAACTCTTCTGAAAATCCAAGATATTGCTCAAACGCACATCAAAAAATACCGAAAATCTCAGGATTGAGACACGGGCATTATGGTGACACAAGCATGCTCCCTTGACCGACCAACGGTGGCTCTAAGGCTTGCAACGAGCCGGTCCCGCACGTTTTCATAATTTTGACCTAATTTGCGCAATTGCTCATATTGGGTCCAAACTCTTTCCAAACAACTTGGGATTTGCTCAATCAACCATCAGCTGGTCCCACACTCTCAAGGGCCGGTTTCATGCCTTCTTGGCCGGTCCCTCACTCCTCCATAAATTAGGTTTTAATACCTAATGCTCAAACGAGCACTATTTTAATAAAAGATGAAACCGACATTTAATCAGCATTCTTTCACCAACCAGTCAACTGAGGACTCTAGTGCATGCTCACTCGAGCACTCGAGCGCCACATGGTCGTCCATTATTCCATGTGGTTGGTCCCTCCCTCACTCGTGACCTATTTTCAGCAATTCGTCAAATTGACGAATAATTGATCAAAAATTAGCGTTTCGAACAAACGCTCCACAAATCATCATTCTGAGCAAGTTCAAACACTAATAAATTTATGTTGATCCATCAATCAACATCTGGATTAATTATATAATATTTGGTAGTCTAATAATATTTTGATTAATATTTTGGGTCACGTCACCAATAAATAATTCGTCGAATTGAGCAATACTTGCTCAGTTGCTCGAATATTGATCCAATTATCAATATTCAGTAATTCGTCAAATTGAGCAATACTTGCTCAGTTGCTCGAATATTGATCCAATTATCAATATTGATAATTTATCGATAATTAAGTCGAATTGAGCAATACTTGCTCGATTTAACGAATATTGATCCAACTATCAATATTAAGTGATTTGTCGAATTGAGCAATACTTGCTCAGTTGCTTGAATATTGATCCAACTATCGATATTCAGTAATCGATGCTCAGACGTCGAATTTAACATTTTTGCTAATACGCGCAATGTCAACATCATTCAAAGAACTATCGTCTCCAAATGCATTACATGTTCGATCCATGAACCCCGAGCATTAATCACTCATGCTCAATTCAACAAAACCTAGACTCATTGTCTAAACAGTCAATAATCGACTAATTAAACACACGTACGTATTATGCAGACACCACGATTCATGAGACATCAATCACATCACATGGGGGATAACAATTAGGGTTTTGGTCTGGCGGCCTACGGCACGTGGATTCATCCACGATGAGAAATGTGAGTAAGTCGTGCAACGGTTGAAGGAGTTAGCAAAGTAGTGGGTGGATGATCAACCAAGTCTCCACACGACACGGAATTGGTTTTACCACGATCTCCCACTTTCCCACTCTTCCACTCATGAAACCGTCACACTTACTGGGATCAATGTGTTCGCTATTATGACAATATAAATAAGTCCCTGGATCCACGATTGAAAAAAGGACAATTTTTGGAGCAATCACTCTCAGAAATTCCATCAATCGACCAGAAATTATTCGAACTCAACAGTTCACAAAAAATTTGCAGAAACCTTCAACACATCCATAATCCTTGATCATCATTGATCCCACACAATTCTCAGCTTCCCTCCTATAGATCAACCCATCTCCCTCTTTGTGACCGAGTTGACTCTGGAACGGCCATTGACTTGGTTTAGGCCAGAGTCCTACATATTGATCTCTCAAATCTAAGCACGCCCTTTGCAGTGCATCTGTGTGAGGTTCAGCAGTTTGCTCGGTTGAGGAGTCTCGTCCGCACGCTCGACTTTTCACTTCCCTAAAAACCAGCAAATCGTTTTTCCCCATCTACAAAGGTCCAACCTCGATACCTCTTCATCTACAACTGTGGACGCTGCTTGTGGACTAAGAACAGGGGAAGAATGTACTTTTGGACCATGAGCACTAGAAGATGAAGGTACCTGAGTACTTGAAATTGAAGGTACTTGTTGTGGATCAGTTCCATCAGGAGTAATAGAAGATGAAAGAAACTCTTCTGGAGTTCTCTTTCTCTTAATCACAAACTTGTCCATTCCTAAACAAAGATGAAGATAAATTAAAAAATGAAATACAATTCTAACTATGGAATTGAATTGAATAGATATGATTAAAAGTTAAAACACCAGATCAGAAGAAACAACAGATACCCAATATCTTAACTTTTCAAACAAGACAAATTATACTAAAACCCCCAAAATTTAACATAAACCCTAACTTTTATTTATATCAAAATCTCCAAAATCAAATTGAACAAATACATCGACTCAACATCAGTTAAAGAAGAAATAATAAATACCCAATCTCTTAATTTACCATACATGACGAATTAAACTAAACACCCATAGTTAAATTTAACATGAACCTTATTTTAATTTTCAAAACTAAAAACTTGGATTGAGAGAAGAAGGTACCTGGTAATGGTGATGTGATTTAAAACAATCTTATGATTAGCAACACATCAAAAATATAACTCAAGCTCTTACCCTCGAGTCGTGATGTAATTGAGAAAAGAAATTTTTTCTTAAGAGAAAAATTTATGAGACTGAGAGTTACGATCCTAATGTAAGTCTCTCCTACCGTGAACAATTGTGAACGATTATGGGAGAAAGAAAGTCAATTGGACTTTTCTTTTGGGCTTGCTTTATTTTGGGCTTAGGGGTGCAAAATATGAGATTTTAAGGGGTGCAATTTTTTTTCCCGGCTTGAAAATACTAGGGTTTCTATTGATTTTGAAAATCTGAGGGGGTGCAACTGCACATAGTCGCAACATGTTGCCTCCGACCCTGGTGGTCATGGACTTCACCGGACCACAACATTTGTTGTGCGGCACAAAACATCATAGTATTATCTTTGTTGTATTGCATATTCACATTACTGTACATCTATATTATATTAAGATTGAGTTAGTATATCTTTGAAATCTTATACAGGAAAATCAGGATCATTAGTTATACAAGAAAGTAATATGTGAAGGTACTTTTGAGAAGTTTATTCATGCAAGTTTCTATTTGGAATTATTATTTATAACTTATATTATTGGAACTATCATTTAATTAGATTTTTAACCAATCCGAGCCTATGCAAAACACTAAAAAACATCTGTAAAGCCTACACTATATGTAACCAAATAACATGTACTAAAAATTATTATTACATGCAAACACAACGAATCTAAGAATAGTTTTTCAAAAACAAATAGTAGTAAAGCATGACATACTAAGTTCTGAGTTTTTGAAATATTATAGTAGAGATGGTTAAACGAGCATTTACTACAGAAAACAGAAAGTATCGAATGGAGCAACTTAGTGTATAAACTAGAAGTACCATCTTGAGTCTATCTTGAAGAAAA